>MU827304.1:4058470-4093153 GCA_029204205.1 Desmophyllum pertusum | reverse complement strand
AGGTTGGTTAACGGCTCGGTCGGTTAACGGCAGGGTCGGTTAACGGTAGGGTCGGTTAACGGCTGGGTCGGTTAACGGCTAGGTCGGTTAACGGCAGGGTTGGTTAACAGCAGGGTCGGTTAACGGTCGGTTAACAGTAAGGTTGGTTAACGGCTCGGTCGGTTAACGGTAGGGTCGGTTAACGGTAGGGTCGGTTAACGGTAGGGTCGGTTAACGGCTGGGTCGGTTAACGGCAGGGTTGGTTAACGGCTCGGTCGGTTAACGGCAGGGTTGGTTAACGGCTGAGTCGGTTAACGGTAGTGTCGGTCAACGGTAGGATCGGTTAACGGTAGGGTTGGTTAACGGCTGGGACGGTTAACGGTAGGGTCGGTTAACGGCAGGGTCGGTTAACATAGGGTCGGTTAACGGTAAGGTTGGTTAACGGCTCGGTCGGATAACGACAGGGTCGTTTAACGGTAGGGTCGGTTAACGGTAGGGTCGGTTAACGGCAGGGTCGGTTAACGGTAGGGTCGGTTAACAGTAAGGTTGGTTAACGGCTCGGTCGGTTAACGGCAGGGTCGGTTAACGGTAGTGTCGGTTAACGGCTCGGTCGGTTAACGGCTGGGTCGGTTAACGGCTCGGTCGGTTAACGGCAGGGTCGGTTAACGGCAGGGTCGGTTAACGGTAGGGTCGGTTAATAGTAAGGTTGGTTAACGGCTCGGTCGGTTAACGGCAGGGTCGGTTAACGGTAGGGTCGGTTAACGGTAGGGTCGGTTAACGGTAAGGTTGGTTAACGGCTGGGTCGGTTAACGGTAGTGTCGGTTAACGGCTCGGTCGGTTAACGGCTGGGTCGGTTAACGGCTCGGTCGGTTAACGGCAGGGTCGGTTAACGGCAGGGTCGGTTAACGGTAGGGTCGGTTAACAGTAAGGTTGGTTAACGGCTCGGTCGGTTAACGGCAGGGTCGGTTAACGGTAGGGTCGGTTAACGGTAGGGTCGGTTAACGGTAAGGTTGGTTAACGGCTGGGTCGGTTAACGGCTAGGGTCGGTTAACGGTAGGGTCGGTTAACGGTAGGGTTGGTTAACGGCTGGGTCGGTTAACGGCTAGGTCGGTTAACGGCAGGGTTGGTTAACGGCTGGGTCGGTTAACGGCAGGGTCGGTTAACGGTAGGGTCGGTTAACGGTAGGGTCGGTTAACGGTAAGGTTGGTTAACGGCTGGGTCGGTTAACGGTAGGGTCGGTTAACGGCTCGGTCGGTTAACGGTAGGGTCGGTTAACGGTAAGGTTGGTTAACGGCAGGGTTGGTTAACGGTAGGGTCGGTTAACGGTAAGGTTGGTTAACGGCAGGGTCGGTTAACGGTAGGGTCGGTTAACGGTAGGGTCGGTTAACGGTAAGGTTGGTTAACGGCTTGGTCGGTTAACGGTAGGGTCGGTTAAGGGCTCGGTCGGTTAACGGTAGGGTCGGTTAACGGCTGGGTCGGTTAACGGCTAGGTCGGTTAACGGCAGGGTTGGTTAACGGCAGGGTCGGTTAACGGTCGGTTAACAGTAAGGTTGGTTAACGGCTCGGTCGGTTAACGGTAGGGTCGGTTAACGGTAGGGTCGGTTAACGGTAGGGTCGGTTAACGGCTGGGTCGGTTAACGGCAGGGTTGGTTAACGGCTGGGTCGGTTAACGGTAGTGTCGGTCAACGGTAGGATCGGTTAACGGTAGGGTTGGTTAACGGCTGGGTCGGTTAACGGTAGGGTCGGTTAACGGCAGGGTCGGTTAACGTAGGGTCGGTTAACGGTAAGGTTGGTTAACGGCTCGGTCGGTTAACGGCAGGGTCGTTTAACGGAAGGGTCGGTTAACGGTAGGGTCGGTTAACAGTAAGGTTAGTTAACGGCTCGGTCGGTTAACGGCAGGGTCGGTTAACGGTAGTGTCGGTTAACGGCTCGGTCGGTTAACGGCTGGGTCGGTTAACGGCTCCGTCGGTTAACGGCAGGGTCGGTTAACGGCAGGGTCGGTTAACGGTAGGGTCGGTTAACAGTAAGGTTGGTTAACGGCTCGGTCGGTTAACGGCAGGGTCGGTTAACGGTAGGGTCGGTTAACTGTAGGGTCGGTTAACGGTAAGGTTGGTTAACGTCTGGGTCGGTTAACGGCAGGGTCGGTTAACGGCAGGGTCGGTTAACGGTAGGGTCGGTTAACGGTAAGGTTGGTTAACGGCTGGGTCGGTTAACGGTAGGGTCGGTTAACGGTAGGGTCGGTTAACGGTAGGTTGGTTAACGGCTGGGTCGGTTAACGGTAGGTCGGTTAACGGCAGGGTTGGTTAACTGCTGGGTCGGTTAACGGCAGGGTCGGTTAACGGTAGGGTCGGTTAACGGTAGGGTCGGTTAACGGTAAGGTTGGTTAACGGCTGGGTCGGTTAACGGTAGGGTCGGTTAACGGCAGGGTCGGTTAACGTAGGGTCGGTTAACGGTAAGGTTGGTTAACGGCGGGTCGGTTAACGGCAGGGTCGGTTAACGGTAAGGTCGGTTAACGGCAGGGTCGGTTAACGGTAGGGTCGGTTAACGGTAGGGTCGGTTAACAGTAGGTTGGTTAACGGCTGGGTCGGTTAACGGTAGGGTCGGTTAACGGCTCGGTCGGTTAACGGTAGGGTCGGTTAACGGCAGGGTCGGTTAACGGCAGGGTCGGTTAACGGCAGGGTCGGTTAACGGTAGGGTCGGTTAACAGTAAGGTTGGTTA
The DNA here is from genome assembly GCA_029204205.1 of Desmophyllum pertusum. Taxonomy (NCBI): domain Eukaryota; kingdom Metazoa; phylum Cnidaria; class Anthozoa; order Scleractinia; family Caryophylliidae; genus Desmophyllum; species Desmophyllum pertusum. The sequence goes on along the minus strand of MU827304.1, from coordinate 4,090,455 downwards.
ACGGCTCGGTCGGTTAACGGCAGGGTCGGTTAACGGTAGGGTCGGTTAACGGTAGGGTCGGTTAACGGTAAGGTTGGTTAACGGCAGGGTCGGTTAACGGCAGGGTCGGTTAACGGTAGGGTCGGTTAACAGTAAGGTTGGTTAACGGCTCGGTCGGTTAACGGTAGGGTCGGTTAACGGTAGGTCGGTTAACGGTAGGGTCGGTTAACGGCTGGGTCGGTTAACGGCTAGGTCGGTTAACGCAGGGTCGGTTAACGGCAGGGTCGGTTAACGGTCGGTTAACAGTAAGGTTGGTTAACGGCTCGGTCGGTTAACGGCAGGGTCGGTTAACGGTAGGGTCGGTTAACGGTAGGGTCGGTTAACGGTAAGGTTGGTTAACGGCTGGGTCGGTTAACGGTAGTGTCGGTTAACGGCTCGGTCGGTTAACGGCTGGGTCGGTTAACGGCTCGGTCGGTTAACGGCAGGGTCGGTTAACGGCAGGGTCGGTTAACGGTAGGGTCGGTTAACAGTAAGGTTGGTTAACGGCTCGGTCGGTTAACGGCAGGGTCGGTTAACGGTAGGGTCGGTTAACGGTAGGGTCGGTTAACGGTAAGGTTGGTTAACGGCTGGGTCGGTTAACGGCTAGGGTCGGTTAACGGTAGGGTCGGTTAACGGTAGGGTTGGTTAACGGCTGGGTCGGTTAACGGCTAGGTCGGTTAATGGCAGGGTTGGTTAACGGCTGGGTCGGTTAACGGCAGGGTCGGTTAACGGTAGGGTCGGTTAACGGTAGGGTCGGTTAACGGTAGGGTCGGTTAACGGTAAGGTTGGTTAACGGCTGGGTCGGTTAACGGTAGGGTCGGTTAACGGCTCGGTCGGTTAACGGTAGGGTCGGTTAACGGTAAGGTTGGTTAACGGCAGGGTTGGTTAACGGTAGGGTCGGTTAACGGTAAGGTTGGTTAACGGCAGGGTCGGTTAACGGTAGGGTCGGTTAACGGTAGGGTCGGTTAACGGTAAGGTTGGTTAACGGCTTGGTCGGTTAACGGTAGGGTCGGTTAAGGGCTCGGTCGGTTAACGGTAGGGTCGGTTAACGGCTGGGTCGGTTAACGGCTAGGTCGGTTAACGGCAGGGTTGGTTAACGGCAGGGTCGGTTAACGGTCGGTTAACAGTAAGGTTGGTTAACGGCTCGGTCGGTTAACGGTAGGGTCGGTTAACGGTAGGGTCGGTTAACGGTAGGGTCGGTTAACGGCTGGGTCGGTTAACGGCAGGGTTGGTTAACGGCTGGGTCGGTTAACGGTAGTGTCGGTCAACGGTAGGATCGGTTAACGGTAGGGTTGGTTAACGGCTGGGTCGGTTAACGGTAGGGTCGGTTAACGGCAGGGTCGGTTAACGTAGGGTCGGTTAACGGTAAGGTTGGTTAACGGCTCGGTCGGTTAACGGCAGGGTCGTTTAACGGAAGGGTCGGTTAACGGTAGGGTCGGTTAACGGCAGGGTCGGTTAACGGTAGGGTCGGTTAACAGTAAGGTTGGTTAACGGCTCGGTCGGTTAACGGCAGGGTCGGTTAACGGTAGTGTCGGTTAACGGCTGGGTCGGTTAACGGCTGGGTCGGTTAACGGCTCGGTCGGTTAACGGCAGGGTCGGTTAACGCCAGGGTCGGTTAACGGTAGGGTCGGTTAACAGTAAGGTTGGTTAACGGCTCGGTCGGTTAACGGCAGGGTCGGTTAACGGTAGGGTCGGTTAACTGTAGGGTCGGTTAACGGTAAGGTTGGTTAACGTCTGGGTCGGTTAACGGCTATGTCGGTTAACGGCAGGGTCGGTTAACGGCATGGTTGGTTAACGGCTGGGTCGGTTAACGGTAGGGTCGGTTAACGGTAGGGTTGGTTAACGGTTGGGTCGGTTAACGGTAGGGTCGGTTAACGGCAGGGTTGGTTAACTGCTGGGTCGGTTAACGGTAGGGTCGGTTAACGGTAGGGTCGGTTAACGGCTGGGTCGGTTAACGGCAGGGTTGGTTAACGGCTGGGTCGGTTAACGGTAGTGTCGGCTAACGTAGGGTCGGTTAACGGTAAGGTTGGTTAACGGCTCGGTCGGTTAACGGTAGGGTCGGTTAACGGCAGGGTCGGCTAACGTAGGGTCGGTTAACGGTAAGGTTGGTTAACGGCTCGGTCGGTTAACGGCAGGGTCGTTTAACGGAAGGGTCGGTTAACGGTAGGGTCGGTTAACGGCAGGGTCGGTTAACGGTAGGGTCGGTTAACAGTAAGGTTGGTTAACGGCTCGGTCGGTTAACGGCAGGGTCGTTTAACGGTAGTGTTGGTTAACGGCTGGGTCGGTTAACGGCAGGGTCGGTTAACGGCAGGGTCGGTTAACGGTCGGTTAACAGTAAGGTTGGTTAACGGCTCGGTCGGTTAACGGCAGGGTCGGTTAACGGTAGGGTCGGTTAACGGCTGGGTCGGTTAACGGCTAGGTCGGTTAACGGCAGGGTTGGTTAACAGCAGGGTCGGTTAACGGTCGGTTAACAGTAAGGTTGGTTAACGGCTCGGTCGGTTAACGGTAGGGTCGGTTAACGGTAGGGTCGGTTAACGGTAGGGTCGGTTAACGGCTGGGTCGGTTAACGGCAGGGTTGGTTAACGGCTCGGTCGGTCGGTTAACGGCAGGGTTGGTTAACGGCTGAGTCGGTTAACGGTAGTGTCGGTCAACGGTAGGATCGGTTAACGGTAGGGTTGGTTAACGGCTGGGTCGGTTAACGGTAGGGTCGGTTAACGGCAGGGTCGGTTAACATAGGGTCGGTTAACGGTAAGGTTGGTTAACGGCTCGGTCGGATAACGACAGGGTCGTTTAACGGTAGGGTCGGTTAACGGTAGGGTCGGTTAACGGCAGGGTCGGTTAACGGTAGGGTCGGTTAACAGTAAGGTTGGTTAACGGCTCGGTCGGTTAACGGCAGGGTCGGTTAACGGTAGTGTCGGTTAACGGCTCGGTCGGTTAACGGCTGGGTCGGTTAACGGCGTCGGTTAACGGCAGGGTCGGTTAACGTAGGGTCGGTTAACAGTAAGGTTGGTTAACGGCTCGGTCGGTTAACGGCAGGGTCGGTTAACGGCAGGGTCGGTTAACGGTAGGGTCGGTTAACGGTAAGGTTGGTTAACGGCTCGGTCGGTTAACGGGTCGGTTAACGGCTGGGTCGGTTAACGGTAGTGTCGGTTAACGGCTCGGTCGGTTAACGGGGTCGGTTAACGGCTCGGTCGGTTAACGGCAGGGTCGGTTAACGGCAGGGTCGGTTAACGGCAGGGTCGGTTAACGGTAGGGTCGGTTAACAGTAAGGTTGGTTAACGGCTCGGTCGGTTAACGGCAGGGTCGGTTAACGGTAGCGTCGGTTAACGGTAGGGTCGGTTAACGGTAAGGTTGGTTAACGGCTGGGTCGGTTAACGGCTAGGGTCGGTTAACGGTAGGGTCGGTTAACGGTAGGGTTGGTTAACGGCTGGGTCGGTTAACGGCTAGGTCGGTTAACGGCAGGGTTGGTTAACGGCTGGGTCGGTTAACGGTAGGGTCGGTTAACGTAGTGTCGGTTAACGTAGGTCGGTTAACGGTAAGGTTGGTTAACGGCTCGGTCGGTTAACGGTAGGGTCGGTTAACGGCAGGGTCGGCTAACGGTAGGGTCGGTTAACGGTAAGGTTGGTTAACGGCTCGGTCGGTTAACGGCAGGGTCGTTTAACGGAAGGGTCGGTTAACGGTAGGGTCGGTTAACGGCAGGGTCGGTTAACGGTAGGGTCGGTTAACAGTAAGGTTGGTTAACGGCTCGGTCGGTTAACGGCAGGGTCGGTTAACGGCTGGGTCGGTTAACGGCAGGGTCGGTTAACGGCAGGGTCGGTTAACGGTAGGGTCGGTTAACAGTAAGGTTGGTTAACGGCTCGGTCGGTTAACGGCAGGGTCGGTTAACGGTAGGGTCGGTTAACGGTAGGGTCGGTTAACGGTAAGGTTGGTTAACGGCTGGGTCGGTTAACGGCTAGGGTCGGTTAACGGTAGGGTCGGTTAACGGTAGGGTTGGTTAACGGCTGGGTCGGTTAACGGCTAGGTCGGTTAACGGCAGGGTTGGTTAACGGCTGGGTCGGTTAACGGCAGGGTCGGTTAACGGTAGTGTCGGCTAACGTAGGGTCGGTTAACGGTAAGGTTGGTTAACGGCTCGGTCGGTTAACGGTAGGGTCGGTTAACGGCAGGGTCGGCTAACGTAGGGTCGGTTAACGGTAAGGTTGGTTAACGGCTCGGTCGGTTAACGGCAGGGTCGTTTAACGGAAGGGTCGGTTAACGGTAGGGTCGGTTAACGGCAGGGTCGGTTAACGGTAGGGTCGGTTAACAGTAAGGTTGGTTAACGGCTCGGTCGGTTAACGGCAGGGTCGGTCGTCGGTTAACGGTAGGGTCGGTTAACGGCTGGGTCGGTTAACGGCTAGGTCGGTTAACGGCAGGGTTGGTTAACAGCAGGGTCGGTTAACGGTCGGTTAACAGTAAGGTTGGTTAACGGCTCGGTCGGTTAACGGTAGGGTCGGTTAACGGTAGGGTCGGTTAACGGTAGGGTCGGTTAACGGCTGGGTCGGTTAACGGCAGGGTTGGTTAACGGCTGAGTCGGTTAACGGTAGTGTCGGTCAACGGTAGGATCGGTTAACGGTAGGGTTGGTTAACGGCTGGGTCGGTTAACGGTAGGGTCGGTTAACGGCAGGGTCGGTTAACATAGGGTCGGTTAACGGTAAGGTTGGTTAACGGCTCGGTCGGTTAACGACAGGGTCGTTTAACGGTAGGGTCGGTTAACGGTAGGGTCGGTTAACGGCAGGGTCGGTTAACGGTAGGGTCGGTTAACAGTAAGGTTGGTTAACGGCTCGGTCGGTTAACGGCAGGGTCGGTTAACGGTAGTGTCGGTTAACGGCTCGGTCGGTTAACGGCTGGGTCGGTTAACGGCTCGGTCGGTTAACGGCAGGGTCGGTTAACGGCAGGGTCGGTTAACGGTAGGGTCGGTTAACGGCAGGGTCGGTTAACGGTAGGGTCGGTTAACGGTAGGTTGGTTAACGGTAAGGTTGGTTAACGGCAGGGTCGGTTAACGGTAGTGTCGGTTAACGGCTCGGTCGGTTAACGGCTGGGTCGGTTAACGGCTCGGTCGGTCGGTTAACGGCAGGGTCGGTTAACGGCAGGGTCGGTTAACGGTAGGGTCGGTTAACAGTAAGGTTGGTTAACGGCTCGGTCGGTTAACGGCAGGGTCGGTTAACGGTAGGGTCGGTTAACGGTAGGGTCGGTTAACGGTAAGGTTGGTTAACGGCTGGGTCGGTTAACGGCTAGGGTCGGTTAACGGTAGGGTCGGTTAACGGTAGGGTTGGTTAACGGCTGGGTCGGTTAACGGCTAGGTCGGTTAACGGCAGGGTTGGTTAACGGCTGGGTCGGTTAACGGCAGGGTCGGTTAACGGTAGGGTCGGTTAACGGTAGGGTCGGTTAACGGTAAGGTTGGTTAACGGCTGGGTCGGTTAACGGTAGGGTCGGTTAACGGTAGGGTCGGTTAACGGTAGGGTCGGTTAACGGTAAGGTTGGTTAACGGCAGGGTCGGTTAACGGCAGGGTCGGTTAACGGTAGGGTCGGTTAACGGTAGGGTCGGTTAACGGTAAGGTTGGTTAACGGCTGGGTCGGTTAACGGTAGGGTCGGTTAACGGTAGGTCGGTTAACGGTAGGGTTGGTTAACGGCTGGGTCGGTTAACGGCTAGGTCGGTTAACGGCAGGGTGGTTAACGGCTGGGTCGGTTAACGGCAGGGTCGGTTAACGGTAGGTCGGTTAACGGTAGGGTCGGTTAACGGTAAGGTTGGTTAACGGCTGGGTCGGTTAACGGTAGGGTCGGTTAACGGCTCGGTCGGTTAACGGTAGGGTCGGTTAACGGTAAGGTCGGTTAACGGTAGGGTCGGTTAACGGTAGGGTCGGTTAACGGTAAGGTTGGTTAACGGCAGGGTCGGTTAACGGTAGTGTCGGTCAACGGTAGGATCGGTTAACGGTAGGGTTGGTTAACGGCTGGGTCGGTTAACGGTAGGGTCGGTTAACGGCAGGGTCGGTTAACGTAGGGTCGGTTAACGGTAAGGTCGGTTAACGGCTCGGTCGGTTAACGGCAGGGTCGTTTAACGGAAGGGTCGGTTAACGGTAGGGTCGGTTAACAGTAAGGTTGGTTAACGGCTCGGTCGGTTAACGGCAGGGTCGGTTAACGGTAGTGTCGGTTAACGGCTCGGTCGGTTAACGGCTGGGTCGGTTAACGGCTCGGTCGGTTAACGGCAGGGTCGGTTAACGGCAGGGTCGGTTAACGGTAGGGTCGGTTAACAGTAAGGTTGGTTAACGGCTCGGTCGGTTAACGGCAGGGTCGGTTAACGGTAGGGTCGGTTAACTGTAGGGTCGGTTAACGGTAAGGTTGGTTAACGTCTGGGTCGGTTAACGGCTATGTCGGTTAACGGCAGGGTCGGTTAACGGCATGGTTGGTTAACGGCTGGGTCGGTTAACGGTAGGGTCGGTTAACGGTAGGGTTGGTTAACGGTTGGGTCGGTTAACGGTAGGGTCGGTTAACGGCAGGGTTGGTTAACTGCTGGGTCGGTTAACGGTAGGGTCGGTTAACGGTAGGGTCGGTTAACGGCTGGGTCGGTTAACGGCAGGGTTGGTTAACGGCTGGGTCGGTTAACGGTAGTGTCGGCTAACGTAGGGTCGGTTAACGGTAAGGTTGGTTAACGGCTCGGTCGGTTAACGTAGGGTCGGTTAACGTCAGGGTCGGCTAACGTAGGGTCGGTTAACGGTAAGGTTGGTTAACGGCTCGGTCGGTTAACGGCAGGGTCGTTTAACGGAAGGGTCGGTTAACGGTAGGGTCGGTTAACGGCAGGGTCGGTTAACGGTAGGGTCGGTTAACAGTAAGGTTGGTTAACGGCTCGGTCGGTTAACGGCAGGGTCGTTTAACGGTAGGGTTGGTTAACGGCTGGGTCGGTTAACGGCAGGGTCGGTTAACGGCAGGGTCGGTTAACGGTAGGGTCGGTTAACAGTAAGGTTGGTTAACGGCTCGGTCGGTTAACGGCTAGGGTCGGTTAACGGTAGGGTCGGTTAACGGTAGGGTTGGTTAACGGCTGGGTCGGTTAACGGCTAGGTCGGTTAACGGCAGGGTTGGTTAACGGCTGGTCGGTTAACGGCAGGGTCGGTTAACGGTAGGGTCGGTTAACGGTAGGGTCGGTTAACGGTAAGGTTGGTTAACGGCTGGGTCGGTTAACGGTAGGGTCGGTTAACGGCTCGGTCGGTTAACGTTAGGTTGGTTAACGGTAGGTTGGTTAACGGCAGGGTCGGTTAACGGTAGGGTCGGTTAACGGTAAGGTTGGTTAACGTTAGGGTCGGTTAACGGTAGGGTCGGTTAACGGTAGGGTCGGTTAACGGTAAGGTTGGTTAACGGCTTGGTCGGTTAACGGTAGGGTCGGTTAACGGCTCGGTCGGTTAACGGTAGGGTCGGTTAACGGCTGGGTCGGTTAACGGCTAGGTCGGTTAACGGCAGGGTTGGTTAACGGCAGGGTCGGTTAACGGGTCGGTTAACAGTAAGGTTGGTTAACGGCTCGGTCGGTTAACGGTAGGGTCGGTTAACGGTAGGGTCGGTTAACGGTAGGGTCGGTTAACGGTAGGGTCGGTTAACGGCTGGGTCGGTTAACGGCAGGGTTGGTTAACGGCTGGGTCGGTTAACGGTAGTGTCGGTCAACAGTAGGATCGGTTAACGGTAGGGTGGTTAACGGCTGGGTCGGTTAACGGTAGGGTCGTTTAACGGCAGGGTCGGTTAACGTAGGGTCGGTTAACGGTAAGGTTGGTTAACGGCTCGGTCGGTTTAACGGCAGGGTCGTTTAACGGAAGGGTCGGTTAACGGTAGGGTCGGTTAACGGCAGGGTCGGTTAACGATAGGGTCGGTTAACAGTAAGGTTGGTTAACGGCTCGGTCGGTTAACGGCAGGGTCGGTTAACGGTAGTGTCGGTTAACGGCTCGGTCGGTTAACGGCTGGGTCGGTTAACGGCTCGGTCGGTTAACGGCAGGGTCGGTTAACGGCAGGGTCGGTTAACGGTAGGGTCGGTTAACAGTAAGGTTGGTTAACGGCTCGGTCGGTTAACGGCAGGGTCGGTTAACGGCTCGGGTCGGTTAACGTTAGGGTCGGTTAACGGTAGGGTCGGTTAACGGTAGGGTCGGTTAACGGTAAGGTTGGTTAACGGCTTGGTCGTTTAACGGTAGGGTCGGTTAATGGCTCGGTCGGTTAACGGTAGGGTCGGTTAACGGCTGGGTCGGTTAACGGCTAGGGTCGGTTAACGGTAGGGTCGGTTAACGGCAGGGTCGGTTAACGGTAGGGTCGGTTAACAGTAAGGTTGGTTAACGGCTCGGTCGGTTAACGGCAGGGTCGGTTAAAGGTAGTGTCGGTTAACGGCTCGGTCGGTTAACGGCTGGGTCGGTTAACGGCTCGGTCGGTTAACGGCAGGGTCGGTTAACGGCAGGGTCGGTTAACGGTAGGGTCGGTTAACAGTAAGGTTGGTTAACGGCTCGGTCGGTTAACGGCAGGGTCGGTTAACGGTAGGGTCGGTTAACTGTAGGGTCGGTTAACGGTAAGGTTGGTTAACGTCTGGGTCGGTTAACGGCTATGTCGGTTAACGGCAGGGTCGGTTAACGGCATGGTTGGTTAACGGCTGGGTCGGTTAACGGTAGGGTCGGTTAACGGTAGGGTTGGTTAACGGTTGGGTCGGTTAACGGTAGGGTCGGTTAACGGCAGGGTTGGTTAACTGCTGGGTCGGTTAACGGTAGGGTCGGTTAACGGTAGGTTCGGTTAACGGCTGGGTCGGTTAACGGCAGGGTTGGTTAACGGCTGGGTCGGTTAACGGTAGTGTCGGCTAACGTAGGGTCGGTTAACGGTAAGGTTGGTTAACGGCTCGGTCGGTTAACGGTAGGGTCGGTTAACGTCAGGGTCGGCTAACGTAGGGTCGGTTAACGGTAAGGTTGGTTAACGGCTCGGTCGGTTAACGGCAGGGTCGTTTAACGGTAGGGTTGGTTAACGGCTGGGTCGGTTAACGGCAGGGTCGGTTAACGGTCGGTTAACAGTAAGGGTGGTTAACGGCTCGGTCGGTTAACGGCTAGGGTCGGTTAATGGTAGGGTCGGTTAACGGTAGGGTTGGTTAACGGCTGGGTCGGTTAACGGCTAGGTCGGTTAACGGCAGGGTTGGTTAACGGCTGGGTCGGTTAACGGCAGGGTTGGTTAACGGTAGGGTCGGTTAACGGTAGGGTCGGTTAACGGTAAGGTTGGTTAACGGCTGGGTCGGTTAACGGTAGGGTCGGTTAACGGCTCGGTCGGTTAACGTTAGGGTTGGTTAACGGTAAGGTTGGTTAACGGCAGGGTTGGTTAACGGTAGGGTCGGTTAACGGTAAGGTTGGTTAACGTTAGGGTCGGTTAACGGTAGGGTCGGTTAACGGTAGGGTCGGTTAACGGTAAGGTTGGTTAACGGCTTGGTCGTTTAACGGTAGGGTCGGTTAAGGGCTCGGTCGGTTAACGGTAGGGTCGGTTAACGGCTGGGTCGGTTAACGGCTAGGTCGGTTAACGGCAGGGTTGGTTAACGGCAGGGTCGGTTAACGGTCGGTTAACAGTAAGGTTGGTTAACGGCTCGGTCGGTTAACGGTAGGGGTCGGTTAACGGTAGGGTCGGTTAACGGTAGGGTCGGTTAACGGCTGGGTCGGTTAACGGCAGGGTGGTTAACGGCTGGGTCGGTTAACGGTAGTGTCGGTCAACGGTAGGATCGGTTAACGGTAGGGTTGGTTAACGGCTGGGTCGGTTAACGGTAGGGTCGTTTAACGGCAGGGTCGGTTAACGTAGGGTCGGTTAACGGTAAGGTTGGTTAACGGCTCGGTCGGTTAACGGCAGGGTCGTTTAACGGAAGGGTCGGTTAACGGTAGGGTCGGTTAACGGCAGGGTCGGTTAACGATAGGGTCGGTTAACAGTAAGGTTGGTTAACGGCTCGGTCGGTTAACGGCAGGGTCGGTTAACGGTAGTGTCGGTTAACGGCTCGGTCGGTTAACGGCTGGGTCGGTTAACGGCTCGGTCGGTTAACGGCAGGGTCGGTTAACGGCATGGTCGGTTAACGGTAGGGTCGGTTAACAGTAAGGTTGGTTAACGGCTCGGTCGGTTAACGGCAGGGTCGGTTAACGGCTCGGTCGGTTAACGTTAGGGTCGGTTAACGGTAGGGTCGGTTAACGGTAGGGTCGGTTAACGGTAAGGTTGGTTAACGGCTTGGTCGTTTAACGGTAGGGTTGGTTAAGGGCTCGGTCGGTTAACGGTAGGGTCGGTTAACGGCTGGGTCGGTTAACGGCTAGGTCGGTTAACGGTAGGGTCGGTTAACGGCAGGGTCGGTTAACGGTAGGGTCGGTTAACAGTAAGGTTGGTTAACGGCTCGGTCGGTTAACGGCAGGGTCGGTTAACGGTAGTGTCGGTTAACGGCTCGGTCGGTTAACGGCTGGGTCGGTTAACGGCTGGGTCGGTTAACGGCAGGGTCGGTTAACGGCAGGGTCGGTTAACGGTAGGGTCGGTTAACAGTAAGGTTGGTTAACGGCTCGGTCGGTTAACGGCAGGGTCGGTTAACGGTAAGGTTGGTTAACGTCTGGGTCGGTTAACGGCTATGTCGGTTAACGGCAGAGTCGGTTAACGGCATGGTTGGTTAACGGCTGGGTCGGTTAACGGTAGGGTCGGTTAACGGTAGGGTTGGTTAACGGTTGGGTCGGTTAACGGTAGGGTCGGTTAACGGCAGGGTTGGTTAACTGCTGGGTCGGTTAACGGTAGGGTCGGTTAACGGTAGGGTCGGTTAACGGCTGGGTCGGTTAACGGCAGGGTTGGTTAACGGCTGGGTCGGTTAACGGTAGTGTCGGCTAACGTAGGGTCGGTTAACGGTAAGGTTGGTTAACGGCTCGGTCGGTTAACGGTAGGGTCGGTTAACGTCAGGGTCGGCTAACGTAGGGTCGGTTAACGGTAAGGTTGGTTAACGGCTCGGTCGGTTAACGGCAGGGTCGTTTAACGGAAGGGTCGGTTAACGGTAGGGTCGGTTAACGGCAGGGTCGGTTAACGGTAGGGTCGGTTAACAGTAAGGTTGGTTAACGGCTCGGTCGGTTAACGGCAGGGTCGTTTAACGGTAGGGTTGGTTAACGGCTGGGTCGGTTAACGGCAGGGTCGGTTAACGGCAGGGTCGGTTAACGGTCGGTTAACAGTAAGGTTGGTTAACGGCTCGGTCGGTTAACGGCTAGGTCGGTTAATGGTAGGGTCGGTTAACGGTAGGGTTGGTTAACGGCTGGGTCGGTTAACGGCTAGGTCGGTTAACGGCAGGGTTGGTTAACGGCTGGGTCGGTTAATGGCAGGGTCGGTTAACGGTAGGGTCGGTTAACGGTAGGGTCGGTTAACGGTAAGGTTGGTTAACGGCTGGGTCGGTTAACGGTAGGGTCGGTTAACGGCTCGGTCGGTTAACGTTAGGGTTGGTTAACGGTAAGGTTGGTTAACGGCAGGGTTGGTTAACGGTAGGGTCGGTTAACGGTAAGGTTGGTTAACGTTAGGGTCGGTTAACGGTAGGGTCGGTTAACGGTAGGGTCGGTTAACGGTAAGGTTGGTTAACGGCTTGGTCGTTTAACGGTAGGGTCGGTTAAGGGCTCGGTCGGTTAACGGTAGGGTCGGTTAACGGCTGGGTCGGTTAACGGCTAGGTCGGTTAACGGCAGGGTTGGTTAACGGCAGGGTCGGTTAACGGTCGGTTAACAGTAAGGTTGGTTAACGGCTCGGTCGGTTAACGGTAGGGTCGGTTAACGGTAGGGTCGGTTAACGGTAGGGTCGGTTAACGGCTGGGTCGGTTAACGGCAGGGTTGGTTAACGGCTGGGTCGGTTAACGGTAGTGTCGGTCAACGGTAGGATCGGTTAACGGTAGGGTTGGTTAACGGCTGGGTCGGTTAACGGTAGGGTCGTTAACGGCAGGGTCGGTTAACGTAGGGTCGGTTAACGGTAAGGTTGGTTAACGGTAGGGTTGGTTAACGGTTGGGTCGGTTAACGGTAGGGTCGGTTAACGGCAGGGTTGGTTAACTGCTGGGTCGGTTAACGGTAGGGTCGGTTAACGGCAGGGTTGGTTAACTGCTGGGTCGGTTAACGGTAGGGTCGGTTAACGGTAGGGTCGGTTAACGGCTGGGTCGGTTAACGGCAGGGTTGGTTAACGGCTGGGTCGGTTAACGGTAGTGTCGGCTAACGTAGGGTCGGTTAACGGTAAGGTTGGTTAACGGCTCGGTCGGTTAACGGTAGGGTCGGTTAACGTCAGGGTCGGCTAACGTAGGGTCGGTTAACGGTAAGGTTGGTTAACGGCTCGGTCGGTTAACGGCAGGGTCGTTTAACGGAAGGGTCGGTTAACGGTAGGGTCGGTTAACGGCAGGGTCGGTTAACGGTAGGGTCGGTTAACAGTAAGGTTGGTTAACGGCTCGGTCGGTTAACGGCAGGGTCGTTTAACGGTAGGGTTGGTTAACGGCTGGGTCGGTTAACGGCAGGGTCGGTTAACGGCAGGGTCGGTTAACGGTCGGTTAACAGTAAGGTTGGTTAACGGCTCGGTCGGTTAACGGCAGGGTCGGTTAACGGTAGGGTCGGTTAACGGCTGGGTCGGTTAACGGCTAGGTCGGTTAACGGCAGGGTTGGTTAACAGCAGGGTCGGTTAACGGTCGGTTAACAGTAAGGTTGGTTAACGGCTCGGTCGGTTAACGGTAGGGTCGGTTAACGGTAGGGTCGGTTAACGGTAGGGTCGGTTAACGGCTGGGTCGGTTAACGGCAGGGTTGGTTAACGGCTCGGTCGGTTAACGGCAGGGTTGGTTAACGGCTGAGTCGGTTAACGGTAGTGTCGGTCAACGGTAGGATCGGTTAACGGTAGGGTTGGTTAACGGCTGGGTCGGTTAACGGTAGGGTCGGTTAACGGCAGGGTCGGTTAACATAGGGTCGGTTAACGGTAAGGTTGGTTAACGGCTCGGTCGGTTAACGGCAGGGTCGTTTAACGGTAGCGTCGGTTAACGGTAGGGTCGGTTAACGGCAGGGTCGGTTAACGGTAGGGTCGGTTAACAGTAAGGTTGGTTAACGGCTCGGTCGGTTAACGGCAGGGTCGGTTAACGGTAGTGTCGGTTAACGGCTCGGTCGGTTAACGGCTGGGTCGGTTAACGGCTCGGTCGGTTAACGGCAGGGTCGGTTAACGGCAGGGTCGGTTAACGGTAGGATCGGTTAACAGTAAGGTTGGTTAACGGCTCGGTCGGTTAACGGCAGGGTCGGTTAACGGTAGGGTCGGTTAACGGTAGGGTCGGTTAACGGTAAGGTTGATTAACGGCTGGGTCGGTTAACGGTAGTGTCGGTTAACGGCTCGGTCGGTTAACGGATGGGTCGGTTAACGGCTCGGTCGGTTAACGGCAGGGTCGGTTAACGGCAGGGTCGGTTAACGGTAGGGTCGGTTAACAGTAAGGTTGGTTAACGGCTCGGTCGGTTAACGGCAGGGTCGGTTAACGGTAGGGTCGGTTAACGGTAGGGTCGGTTAACGGTAAGGTTGGTTAACGGCTGGGTCGGTTAACGGCTAGGGTCGGTTAACGGTAGGGTCGGTTAACGGTAGGGTTGGTTAACGGCTGGGTCGGTTAACGGCTAGGTCGGTTATCGGCAGGGTTGGTTAACGGCTGGGTCGGTTAACGGCAGGGTCGGTTAACGGTAGGGTCGGTTAACGGTAGGGTCGGTTAACGGTAAGGTTGGTTAACGGCTGGGTCGGTTAACGGTAGGGTCGGTTAACGGCTCGGTCGGTTAACGGTAGGGTCGGTTAACGGTAAGGTTGGTTAACGGCAGGGTTGGTTAACGGTAGGGTCGGTTAACGGTAAGGTTGGTTAACGGCAGGGTCGGTTAACGGTAGGGTCGGTTAACGGTAGGGTCGGTTAACGGTAAGGTTGGTTAACGGCTTGGTCGGTTAACGGTAGGGTCGGTTAAGGGCTCGGTCGGTTAACGGTAGGGTCGGTTAACGGCTGGGTCGGTTAACGGCTAGGTCGGTTAACGGCAGGGTTGGTTAACGGCATGGTCGGTTAACGGTCGGTTAACAGTAAGGTTGGTTAACGGCTCGGTCGGTTAACGGTAGGGTCGGTTAACGGTAGGGTCGGTTAACGGTAGGGTCGGTTAACGGCTGGGTCGGTTAACGGCAGTGTTGGTTAACGGCTGGGTCGGTTAACGGTAGTGTCGGTCAACGGTAGGATCGGTTAACGGTAGGGTTGGTTAACGGCTGGGTCGGTTAACGGTAGGGTCGGTTAACGGCAGGGTCGGTTAACGTAGGGTCGGTTAACGGTAAGGTTGGTTAACGGCTCGGTCGGTTAACGGCAGGGTCGTTTAACGGAAGGGTCGGTTAACGGTAGGGTCGGTTAACGGCAGGGTCGGTTAACGGTAGGGTCGGTTAACAGTAAGGTTGGTTAACGGCTCGGTCGGTTAACGGCAGGGTCGGTTAACGGTAGTGTCGGTTAACGGCTCGGTCGGTTAACGGCTGGGTCGGTTAACGGCTCGGTCGGTTCACGGCAGGGTCGGTTAACGGCAGGGTCGGTTAACGGTAGGGTCGGTTAACAGTAAGGTTGGTTAACGGCTCGGTCGGTTAACGGCAGGGTCGGTTAACGGTAGGGTCGGTTAACTGTAGGGTCGGTTAACGGTAAGGTTGGTTAACGTGTGTGTCGGTTAACGGCTATGTCGGTTAACGGCAGTGTCGGTTAACGGCAGGGTTGGTTAACGGTTGGGTCGGTTAACGGTAGGGTCGGTTAACGGCAGGGTTGGTTAACTGCTGGGTCGGTTAACGGTAGGGTCGGTTAACGGTAGGGTTGGTTAACGGCTGGGTCGGTTAACGGCTAGGTCGGTTAACGGCAGGGTCGGTTAACGGTAGGGTCGGTTAACGGTAGGGTCGGTTAACGGTAAGCTGGTTAACGGCTGGGTCGGTTAACGGCAGGGTCGGTTAACGGTAGGGTCGGTTAACGGTAGGGTCGGTTAACGGTAAGGTTGGTTAACGGCTGGGTCGGTTAACGGCTAGGTCGGTTAACGGCAGGGTCGGTTAACGGCTGGGTTGGTTAACGGCTAGGTCGGTTAACGGTAGGGTCGGTTAACGGCTGGGTCGGTTAACGGCTAGGTCGGTTAACGGTAGGGTCGGTTAACGGCTGGGTTGGTTAACGGCTGGGTCGGTTAACGGCAGGGTCGGTTAACGGTAGGGTCGGTTAACGGTAGGGTCGGTTAACGGTAAGGTTGGTTTAACGGCTGGGCCGGTTAACGGCTAGGTCGGTTAACGGCAGGGTCGGTTAACGGTAGGGTCGGTTAACGGTAGGGTCGGTTAACTGCTCGGTCGGTTAACGGTTGGGTCGGTTAACGGTAGGGTCGGTTAACGGTTAGGTCGGTTAACGGTAGGATCGGTTAACGGCTCGGTCGGTTAACGGCTGGTTCGGTTAACGGCAGGGTTGGTTAACGGCTGGGTCGGTTAACGGTAGGGTTGGTTAACGGCTGGGTCGGTTAACGGCTAGGTCGGGTAACGGTAGGGTCGGTTAACGGTAGGGTCGGTTAACGGTAGGGTCGGTTAACGGTAGGGTCGGTTAACGGTAGGGTCGGTTAACAGTAAGGTTGGTTAACGGCTCGGTCGGTTAACGGCAGGGTCGGTTAACGGTAGGGTCGGTTAACGGCAGGGTCGGTTAACGGTAGTGTCGGTTAACGGCAGGTTGGTTAACGGCTGGGTCGGTTAACGGTAGTGTCGGTCAACGTAGGATCGGTTAACGGTAGGGTCGGTTAACGGTAGGGTTGGTTAACGCTGGGTCGGTTAACGGTAGGGTCGGTTAACCGTTGGGTCGGTTAACGGTAGGATCGGTAACGGCTCGGTCGGTTAACGGCTGGGTCGGTTAACGGCTGGGTCGGTTAACGGCAGGGTCGGTTAACGGTAGGGTCGGTTAACGGTAGGTTCGGTTAACGGCTGGGTCGGTTAAAAGTATGGTCGGTTAACGGCTCGTCGGTTAACGGTAGGGTCGGTTAACGGTAGGGGCGGTTAACGGTAGGGTCGGTAACCAAACTTACCGTTAACCGACCGGTCGGTTAACGGCTGTGGTCGGTGAACGGCTCGGTCGGTTAACGGCAGGGTCGGTTAACGGCTCGGTCGATTAACGGCAGGGTTGGTTAACGGCAGGGTTGGTTAACGGCAGGGTCGGTTAACGGTAGGGTCGGTTAACGGTAGGGTCGGTTAACGGTAGGGTCGGTTAACGGTAGGGTCGGTTAACGGTAGGGTCGGTTAACGGTAGGGTCGGTTAACGGTAGGGTCGGTTAACGGTAGGGTCGGTTAACGGTAGGGTCGGTTAACGGTAGGGTCGGTTAACGGCAGGGGTCGGTTAACGGTAGAGCCGTTCACCGACCCAGCCGTTCACCGACCCTACCGTTTACCGACCTAGCCGTTCACCGACCCAGCCGTTAACAGACCTGCCGTTAACCAACCCTGCCGTTAACCGACCGAGCCGTTAACCGACCCTGCCGTTAACCGACCGAGCCGTTCACCGACCCAGCCGTTAACCGACCGTCATAGGGGCGTCATAGACGCGTAGGGGCGTCATAGAGGCGTAGGGGCGTCATACACGCGTAGGGGCGTCATAGACGCGTAGGGGCGTCATAGACGTGTAGGGGCGTCATAGACGCGTAGGGGCGTCAATGACGCGTAGGGGCGTCACTGACGCGTAGGGGCGTCAATGACGCGTAAGGGCGTCACTGACGCGTAGGGGCGTCAATGACGCGCAAGGGCGTCATAGACGCGTAGGGGCGTCATAGACGCGTAGGGGCGTCATAGACGCGTAGGGACGTCAATGACGCATAGGGGCGTCATACACGCGTAGGGGCGTCATACATGCGTAGGGGCGTCATAGACGCGTAGGGGCGTCATAGACGCGTAGGGGCGTCATAGACGCGAAGGGGCGTCATAGACGCGTAGGGGCGTCATAGACAGGGGTCGGTTAACGGTAGAGCCGTTCACCGACCCAGCGTTCACCGACCCTACCGTTTACCGACCTAGCCGTTCACCGACCAGCCGTTAACAGACCCTGCCGTTAACCAACCCTGCCGTTAACCGACCGAGCCGTTAACCGACCCTGCCGTTAACCGACCGAGCCGTTCACCGACCCAGCCGTTAACCGACCGTCATAGGGGCGTCATAGACGCGTAGGGGCGTCATAGAGGCGTAGGGGCGTCATACACGCGTAGGGGCGTCATAGACGCATAGGGGCGTCATAGACGTGTAGGGGCGTCATAGACGCGTAGGGGCGTCAATGACGCGTAGGGGCGTCACTGACGCGTAGGGGCGTCAATGACGCGTAAGGGCGTCACTGACGCGTAGGGGCGTCACTGACGCGTAGGGGCGTTACTGACGCGTAGGGGCGTCATAGACGCGTAGGGGCTCGTAGACGCGTAGGTGCGTCGTAGATGCGTAGAGGCGTTATAGACGCGCAGGGGCGTCATAGACGCGTAAGGGCGTCATTGACGCGTAAGGGCGTCATAGACGCGTAGGGGCGTCCATGACGCGCAGGGGCGTCCATGACGCGCAGGGGCGTCACTGAAGCGTAGGGGCGTCACTGACGCGTAGGGGCGTCAATGACGCGTAGGGGCGTCACTGACGCGTAGGGCGTCATAGACGCGTAGGGGCGTCAATGACGCGTAAGGGCGTCATAGACGCGTAGGGGCGTCATAGACGCGTAGGGGCGTCATAGACGCGTAGGGACGTCAATGACGCATAGGGGCGTCATACACGCGTAGGGGCGTCATACATGCGTAGGGGCGTCATACACGCGTAGGGGCGTCATAGACGCGTAGGGGCGTCATAGACGCGAAGGGGCGTCATAGACGCGTAGGGGCGTCATAGACGCGTAGGGGCGTCAATGACGCGTAGGGGCGTCACTGACGCGTAGGGGCGTCAATGACGCGTAAGGGCGTCACTGACGCGTAGGGGCGTCACTGACGCGTAGGGGCGTTACTGACGCGTAGGGGCGTCATACACGCGTAGGGGCGTCGTAGACGCGTAGGGGGCGTCGTAGATGCGTAGGGGCGTCATAGACGCGCAGGGGCGTCATAGACGCGTAGGGGCGTCATAGACGCGTAGGGGCGTCCATGACGCGCAGGGGCGTCAATGAAGCGTAGGGGCGTCACTGACGCGTAGGGGCGTCACTGACGCGTAGGGGAGTCATAGACGCGTAGGGCCGTCAATGACGCGTAGGGGCGTCATAGACGCGTAGGGGCGTCATAGACGCGTAGGGGCGTCATAGACGCGTAGGGGCGTCATAGACGCGTAGGGGCGTCATAGACGCGTAGGGACGTCAATGAC
Organism: Desmophyllum pertusum; assembly: GCA_029204205.1. NCBI lineage: Eukaryota > Metazoa > Cnidaria > Anthozoa > Scleractinia > Caryophylliidae > Desmophyllum > Desmophyllum pertusum. The sequence continues at coordinate 4,072,095 of MU827304.1, read as the reverse complement.
GCGTAGCGGCGTCATAGACGCGTAGGGGCGTCATAGACGCTTAGGGGAGTCATAGACGCGTAGGGGCGTCAATGACGCGTAGGGGCGTCATAGACGCGTAGGGGCGTCATAGACGCGTAGGGGCGTCCATGACGCGTAGGAGCGTCCATGACGCGTATGGGCGTCATATACGCGTAGGGGCGTGCATGACCCGCAGGGGCGTCCATGACGCGCAGGGGCGTCACTGAGGCGTAGGGGCGTCACTGACGCGTAGGGGCGTCAATGACGCGTAGGGGCGTCACTGACACGTAGGGGCGTCATAGACGCTTAGGGGCGTCATAAACGCGTAGGGGCGTCAATGACGCGTAGGGGCGTCATAGACGCGTAGGGGCGTCAATGACGCGTAGGGGCGTCACTGACGCGTAGGGGCGTCAATGACGCGTAAGAGCGTCACTGACGCGTAGGGGCGTCACTGACGCGTAGGGGCGTTACTGACGCGAAGGGGGCGTCATAGACGCGTAGGGGCGTCATGACGCGCAGGCGCGTCCATGACGCGCAGGCGCGTCCATGACGCGCAGGGGCGTCACTGAAGCGTAGGGGCGTCACTGACGCGTAGGGGCGTCAATGACGTGTAGGGGCGTCACTGACGCGTAGGAGCGTCATAGACGCGTAGGGGCGTCAATGACGCGTAGGGGCGTCACAGACGCGTAGGGGCGTCATAGACGCGTAGGGACGTCAATGACGCGTAGGGGCGTCATAGACGCGTAGGGGCGTCATAGACGCGTAGGGGCGTCATAGACGCGTAGGGGCGTCATAGACGCGTAGGGACGTCAATGACGCGTAGGGGCGTCATAGACGCGTAGGGGCGTCATAGACGCTTAGGGGAGTCATAGACGCGTAGGGGAGTCAATGACGCGTAGGGGCGTCATAGACGCGTAGGGGCGTCATAGACGCGTAGGGGCGTCATAGACGCGTAGAGGCGTCCATGACGCGTAGGAGCGTCCATGACGCGTATGGGCGTCATAGACGCGTAGGGGCGTCCATGACGCGCAGGGGCGTCCATGACGCGCAGGGGAGTCCATGACGCGCAGGGGCGTCACTGAGGCGTAGGGGCGTCACTGACGCGTAGGGGCGTCAATGACGCGTAGGGGCGTCACTGACACGTAGGGGCGTCATAGACGCTTAGGGGCGTCAATGACGCGTAGGGGCGTCATAAACGCGTAGGGGCGTCAATGACGCGTAGGGGCGTCATAGACGCGTAGGGGCGTCAATGACGCGTAGGGGCGTCACTGACGCGTAGGGGTGTCAATGACGCGTAAGAGCGTCACTGACGCGTAGGGGCGTCACTGACGCGTAGGGGCGTTACTGACGCGAAAGGGGGCGTCATAGACGCGTAGGGGCGTCCATGACGCGCAGGCGCGTCCATGACGCGCAGGGGCGTCACTAAAGCGTAGGGGCGTCACTGACGCGTAGGGGCGTCAATGACGTGTAGGGGCGTCACTGACGCGTAGGAGCGTCATAGACGCGTAGGGGCGTCAATGACGCGTTAGGGGCGTCACAGACGCGTAGGGGCGTCATAGACGCGTAGGGACGTCAATGACGCGTAGGGGCGTCATAGACGCGTAGGGGCGTCATAGACGCTTAGGGGAGTCATAGACGCGTAGGGGCGTCAATGACGCGTAGGGGCGTCATAGACGCGTAGGGGCGTCATAGACGCGTAGGGGCGTCATGACGCGTAGGAGCGTTCATAACGCGTATGGGTCGTCATAGACGCGTAGGGGCGTCCATGACGCGCAGGGGCGTCCATGACGCGCAGGGGCGTCCATGACGCGCAGGGGCGTCACTGAGGTGTAGGGGCGTCACTGACGCGTAGGGGCGTCAATGACGCGTAGGGGCGTCATAGACGCGTAGGGGCGTCAATGACGCGTAGGGGCGTCATAAACGCGTAGGGGCGTCAATGACGCGTAGGGGCGTCATAGACGCGTAGGGGCGTCAATGACGCGTAGGGGCGTCACTGACGCATAGGGGCGTCAATGACGCGTAAGAGCGTCACTGACACGTAGGGGCGTCACTGACGCGTAGGGGCGTTACTGACGCGTAGGGGCGTCATAGACGCGTAGGGGCGTCCATGTCGCGCAGGCGCGTCCATGACGCGCAGGGGCGTCACTGAAGCGTAGGGGCTCACTGTCACTGACGCGTAGGGGCGTCAATGACGCGTAGGGGCGTCACTGACGCGTAGGGGCGTCATAGACGCGTAGGGGCGTCATAGACGCGTAGGGGCGTCAATGACGCGTAGGGGCGTCATAGACGCGTACGGGCGTCATAGACGCGTAGGGGCGTCATAGACACGTAGGGGCGTCAATGACGCGTAGGGGCGTCCATGACGCGTAGGGGCGTCCATGACGCGCAGGGGCGTCCATTACGCGCAGGGGCGTCACTGAAGCGTAGGGGCGCCACTGACGCGTAGGGGCGTCAATGACGCGTAGGGGCGTCACTGACGCGTAGGGGCGTCATAGACGCGTAGGCGCGTCAATGACGCGTAGGCGTGTCATAGACGCGTAGGGGCGTCCAATGACGCGTAGGGGCGTCATAGACGCGAAGGGGCGTCATAGACGCGTAGGGGCGTCATAGACGCGTAGGGGCGTCATAGACGCGTAGGGGCGTCATAGACGCCGTAGGGGCGTCATAGACGCGTAGGGGTGTCATAGACGCGTAGGGGCGTCATAGACTCGTAGGGGCGTCCATAGACGCGTAGGGACGTCACTGACGCGTAGGGACGTCAATGACGCGTAGGGGCGTCATAGACGCGTAGAGGCGTCATAGACGCTTAGTGGCGTCATAGACGCGTAGGGGCGTCAATGACGCGTAGGGGCGTCCATGACGCGTAGGGGCGTCCAGGACGCGTATGGGCGTCCATGACACGCAGGGGCGTCATAGACGCGTAGGGGTGTCAATAACGCGTAGGGGCGTCATAGACGCGTAGGGGCGTCACAGATGCGTAGGGGCGTCAGAGACGCGTAGGGCGTCAATGACGCGTAGGGGCGTCATAGACGCGTAGGGGAGTCAATGACGCGTAGGGGCGTCATAGACGCGTAGGGGCGTCCATGACGCGTTGGGGCGTCCAGGACGCGTATGGGCGTCCATGACGCGCAGGGGCGTCATAGACGCGTAGGGGCGTCAATAACGCGTAGGGGCGTCAATAAACGCGTAGGGGCGTCATAGACGCGTCGGGGCGTCACAGATGCGTAGGGGCGTCAGAGACGCGTAGGGCGTCAATGACGCGTAGGGGCGTCATAGACGCGTAGGGGCGTCATAGACGCGTAGGGGCGTCGTAGACGCGTAGGGGCGTCATAGACGGTAGAGCGTCAATGACGCGTAGGGGCGTCATAGACGGGTAGGGGCGTCATAGACGCGTAGGGGCGTCAATGACGCGTAGGGGCGTCATAGACCCGTTAACCGACCCTACCGTTAACCGACCCTACCGTTAAACCGACCTTGCCGTTAACCGACCGAGCCGTTAACCAACCTTACAGTTAACCGACCCTACCGTTAACCGACCCTACCGTTAAGCGACCCTGCCGTTAACCGACCGAGCCGTTAACCAACCTTACCGTTAACCGACCCTACGTTAACCGACCCTGCCGTTAACCGAGCCTACCGTTAACCGACCCAGCCGTTAACCAACTCCTACCGTTAACCGACCCTAACCGTTAACCGATCCTACCGTTGACCGACACTACCGTTAACCGACCCAGCCGTTAACCAACCCTGCCGTTAACCGACCCTACCGTTAACCGACCCTGCCGTTAACCGACCGAGCCGTTAACCAACCTTACTGTTAACCGACCCTACCGTTAACCGACCCTACCGTTAACCGACCGAGCGTTAACCGACCATACTTTTAACCGACCCGGGTCGGTTTAACGGTAGGGTCGGTTAACGGTAAGTTTGGTTAACGGCTCGGTCGGTTAACGGCAGGGTCGGTTAACGGTAGCGTCGGTTAACGGTAGTGTCGGTTAACGGCAGGGTCGGTTAACGGTAGGGTTGATTAACGGCCGGGTCGTTTAACGGCTCGGTCGGTTAACGGCAAGGTCGGTTAACCGATCTTAAACGGCAAGGTTGGTTAACGGCTGGGTCGGTTAACAGTAGGGTCGGTTAACGGTAGGATCGGTTAACGGTAGGGTCGGTTAACGGCAGGGGTCGGTTAACGGTAGGGTCGGTTAACGGTAAGGTTGGTTAAACGGCTCGGTAGGTTAACGGTAGGGGTCGGTTAACGGCAGGGTCGGTTAACGGTAGGGTCGGTTAACGGTTGGGTCGGTTAACGGTAGGGTCGGTTAAACGGCAGGGTCGGTTAACAGTTTTCCCATGTAATTACTATGCGACTCGTGTAGGCAAACTGGCCACGATTTGTGAAAACTTCTGGCCAACTGTAAGCAAACTGTAGGCCAACTTCATCTTGTTTTTTCTAGTTCCAGTAATCAGGGGTGTAGGGAACCTATAGGCCCGTAGGCCCGGGCTACAAATTTTCCAGCCCACCTGTCTTATATTTTTATAATGTATGAAATAAATAGTTTCACGCTCGTAATAAAAAACCCTGCAATATATCAAAGTCTAGCTCAGGATATTACAATCGCAACCGCCCTGTCAGGATGAGATCACGAATTCGCGGAATAAAGTGAAAACTCAGGAGATCGCATGCTATGAAAAGTGCTAACCGACAATATCGTACAATTACATTTACAATAACTTAAAAATTACTATACAACTCGAAGCATTTCTCTCTGCGATGTTTTAACGACCGTCTACCGCCGGCACCAAAAACGAATTTTTAGTTCTCTGTTTTCCGTAAGTTTTTAACATCATGCTTCTGAGTGGTCAGGGGTGTTGCCATCATATACGGGTTCAAATCGATCGGATTCAAATCAAATGGTTCCAATATTATATGGGTTCTAATAGGTTCCAATAGAATTGGGCATTTTCCATGTGTTTGTGTGGCAAATGGCAATTGCAGTATGGAAAGTTTACCCAAAATTGTTTATCCTAAATTAACATGCCGTAACTAACTGCAGACGTTTGTAATATCAGTCTGCCATATTGCCACAATAGCCCTTTCACGGTTAATTTGCGATATTTGCATGAACAATACAGTTGAACATAGAAGCGAGGTAATTTCGGGCACAAGCTGCAAAACATCGTGTTTTTCTTGAAGCTCCTTCAACTATTTTAGTATAAAAACAGTTTTAAAAATGTAGAAAAAACTACAATTATTTTTAATTAGTTTACGTTGTTTTTAGAAAAAAGTGTAAAACGACTTTTCTCTATCAATAAAGAGTAGAATTGCATAAGCAACAGGGAGATCGGGTTACGATCTTTACGGCACTTTAACTAAAATAGTTGTATATTTAGTTCTTCTCCGTTTTAAAACTATTTTTATGCAAACATAGTCCAAGGAGCTCACGAAAATCACGATGTTTTACAGCTTGTGCCCGAAATTGCCTCGCTTCTATGTTTAACTGTATTGTTATGGAAAATATCTCAGGTTAACCGTGAAAAGGGCTATTACAACTATGTTCCCTATATAAAATTTCAGGGAAAATAACGTCCTAATAGCAAAACGGATAACAAAGATAATGATAGTCCCGAGTATTTACGTTTGGGTAACTATAAGGCCCAGTTCAGACGCCGTACTTCACATGAGCCGATCGAATTCGATGAATTAAGTTCATGTGAGTGCGTGTCTGAATCAATTCAGAACGGCTGGATGAATTCGGATCGGCTCAGCCGTTCTCCGCGCCTGGGTCAGCCCGGGAATAACGGCTGTGGATCGGCTTGATTCAGACGCCGAAACTTCACACTGACGCTGATGAGCCGAAACAAATGCATGAATTATTATGATGTATTTTTCAATATAACAGCAATCTTCCCCTATTAAATTAAGTTCGGCTGAATTAAGCTCGGCGTCTGAATCAATTCAGCCGGTCTAAATTAATTTGGGTCGGCCTAAATTCGAATTCGATTCGGCTCATGTGAAGTACGGCGTCTGAACTGGGCCTAAGAGTAACACCAGTTTTAACCACACCCTTGCTTTAATAAAATCAAGACAGTCATTGGCTTTCATTACTTAACACTTTAATTCATACACTACTAAAATAGCTGCATGCACACTGCATGAATCGAAATTGTACAGCAATAATCAAATAAAGCGAACGTAAACCCTAGCAGTGATCAAATTCAAACTTCTCTGAACCTTGTTATGGCAAATTATAGCTAGTCTACACTGTAATGAGAACGAAGCATCTGATCGACCTATGTTTTCAATGTCAGATGTCCACGATATACATTTTTATGCTTTTTGTTTGCAATGAAACTGTGCTTCAGATTTACAATGTATCCACTTCCAACGCTTCGCCTTTGTTCACCGAAAGAGCCGGGCTGTGCTTTTTGCTAACGAGCCAGACTTCGTTGTGTCGGTTAAAAAAACTTCATTGGGCTATCATACCCGGCAGAATAAATCGCCATCGGTACGGAAGTCATCCACGATGCCATCTCTCTTCAGCGATTTTACCAGAGCATTGTAGTTAGCTTTCACCTTCCTGATGTTCAGAATAGCCTCCATACACCTTCACATAGGCGCAAAACGGCTTGACGACCGTCAGATGGACATTATCCGCTGAGGGAGATGGAGCATTCTTCTGATGCTTGAACGGTATGAAGAAGCTCATGGTGAAGTTTTTTCTGCAGAAGGATTCTTCGGATTCTGCGCTGTTCGGCTGGATTTCCATTGTTACTGGCACTGTCATCTTTATTTTCATTTCTTCTTCGTTGTTACCTTGAATGTATCTGAAACAGCCGCCAGAAGGCAGTTTGGCCGGCATCTCTGGAATTCTTACCTAAAGTCGAGATGGAAAATTGCAATTTTAATGGTTCAGGTAACATCGTTGGTATAAATTAAACTATATAATCCCCGAGAGGACAAAGGCTACGACATCCCAAGAGAGGGGGGGGGGGGGGGGGGGGGGGTACTCCCCTATATACTATAGGTATGTGCCGCCCCAAAGCGGTATGTTTTTTGAGCCGTTTTTAGTCTGGAAAACGGGTACATATAGACTTTGAACATTTTGGTCTCAAATTAGGTGCGGAAAATCCCATATTTTGGTCTGAAAACGGGTAAGGGTTTTTAAAGAAGCTGGCGCTCCCCCCAGGCCTTGTCCTTCAGAAACTTGCATGACTTGCATTGGTGGATGTTTGACTAAAATTTTAAGACCAGTGAATCATAAAGAGAAAACCGCTATCTCGAACTCGGTGATCTCGAACTCCCCGCTATCTCGAACTCAAGCCTATATCCCTTGCCCTTGTTTTTCAGTCATTTACGTACTATCGGCTATCTCGCCACTGTTTTGCGTTTCCCTGGGAGTACGAGATAGCGGGATTCAATTGGGGTAGGCTACTTCATATTCTTCTCCCTTTTTTATTCAAACCCGGGGGTGGGGGAGGAGGGGGGGGGGGGGTACTCCCTTATATAAGCTTTATTAGTATGTGCTGCCCCAAAGGGTATCGTTTTTGAGCAGTTTTGGTCTGAAATAGGGTATAGATTTTGATCATTTGGGTCTGAAATAGAGTATGTTTTGCACTCTGGCATGGAATTGGGTATGGTTTTTAGAAGAAACTAATTTTTTACCCATTAAGATCGGGGAATTTGAAGCCCTTCTCAGAATGTTTACGCAAATGGAAGCCCTTCCAGGGTAGCTGAGGTCATGTATTAGACACGTGTACTTATTTTAGAGGTCTGAAATAGGATATAGATTTTTGGGTCAGGTCTGAAATAGGGTATCAAAAATCACATATTTTGGTCTGAAATAGGGTAAGGGTTGCAAGAAGTGGTCCGCACACCCTCGCCAAAACAAATATTTGGGAGCACAAAATCAGGACCTAATCAAAACCTTACCTTCAACAGTGGTCGAGACCCAACTGTACGGCTTAGGATAACAACGCAATTTGTAGTCTGTCACGTTGAGCTTCATTTCATAGAAATTAGGACAGTCGTACGAGGCACAGAATTTTGGCGATGATTTCTTAGCAGATGGTGCAATGTCGAGTCCGGGTGATTCAGCTTCTGACTTGCGAAGTGAAAAAGGAAGCTGAATGGAAGCTTGGAAATGATTTTTTCTGCGATGGAATGAACATCCATACCCTTGGATGGACGTTTACCAAAATAACTGGCCAAGGTTTGGGAATTTGGCATCTGTAGAGACCAGGAGAAACCACAAGGAGTGGAAGAAACCAGCTTCATCTGCAATGAACATTCATGTGAGTTTCCAGTTCAGGGCCGAAATCTCGAAGATCATATGAAACCCAGCTGCAGCCGGTTCAACCAAATAAAAGAAATTACTAATTTCAACTGAGATGTTCCTGAATAAATATTGTTGTAAATAAAATAAAATAAACTATTAAGTCTATGAAAGCAACGTTTGAAACAAATTTCAACAAAAAAGCAAAAACCTTTAATCCAGGGATAGAACTCTTTCGGCGATATATAAAAGCACACATTCCTCGACCCCAGACCTTCGCTTTTCTTGCAAAAGAGAAGAGCTCTGGGATCGAGATTGAAACACACACAGCTAGTTTCCGAGAGCGTGGGAGGCGCGAAAAAAAGCTCTTTTTGCGCCTCCCACGCTCTCGGAAAGGAAACGACTGCTACGCTAGTTTCCAACGCAGCCGTTATTTGTGTCGTCACGCAACGCTTCTCCCCACTTAGTGGGGAGAAGCGTTGCGTGACGACACAAATAAACGGTTGCGCGAGTCGCGCTTTCCTTTTTTTTTTTCGAAGGACACCCGCGAGTATGGTAAGAGCCGGTAACTCCGAAAGTCTGAACAAAACGATCCATGTTGGTAATCCATTAAATCCGAAAATTCGTCTGCGACACAGGCTATCCGTTGGTAGTCTCCTTCGCAGGCGTTATTTGTGTCGCACGCAACGCTTCTCCACGAACCAGACTGAACTACGTCGTTTACTGATTTAATTTGACTTTATCTTCAACGTGAAGATTTCAGCGCTACAACACATAGATGTAAAAAAACAAAAATAAACTAAATATCTAAACAATATTACAACGTAATAACAGCTGCGATGGAGTCTAATAATACGTTTGGTGTCCTCATGAATACGGGCATAACTGCCGAGGCAAAAGTCCCGGGGGACTTCCATATAAAAGTGACGGGGGTGATCATCGTACCTTTTAGGGGTTTTAAAAATCCGTGATTTGGCACACAGGCAGCCCAAGCCCTGTATTAGATTACCGGGACGTGACCCTTGCTTATAAGCGGTATTGTGTTACAAAGATGCGATTTGTAAAGGTTTGTATGGGAAAGCAACGGTTTTGTTTTAAAAGGTAAAAATTCGAATGTTTATGAATAAAATTGACTTACCCTGTTGCTGTGTTGTATTCTTTGTTGTCTGCCCGCTTCTCAGGCCGATTTGACGCGATTTCAGCGAGTTATCGTTTTTGGGGTTTCGCACTGCTAAAAGAACTATTCTTTTAGCAGTGTAAGTAAGTAAGTTCAAGTTTATTTGACCCCATGATTGATAGTTACAGTAGTGTAAGTCATAGTTATGATAAGGGAGCAGGAGCTCTCAACAAACCCTACTGGGCTTACAAGGAGAGCCCCTGTTACATCATGTTTTTACCTACTTTACAATAACATGAGCTATTAGTTAACTATTCATTACCTAAATCATATTTCAATACATATGTATATATATATTTTAATTTTTGCTAAATACATTTTTTTTTCAAGAAGATTATTTACAGAGAAGATATTCTATTGATTAAGTGGAAACCCAAAAAACGATAACTCGCTGAAATCGCGTCAAATCGGCCTGAGAAGCGGGCAGGACAACAAAGAATACAACACAGCAACGGGGGTAAGTCAATTTTATTCATAAAACATTCGAATTTTTACCTTTTAAAACAAAACCGTTGCTTTCCCATACAAACCCTTATAAATCGCATCTTTGTAACACAATACCGCTTATAAGCAGGGTCACGTCCCCGTAATCTAATACAGAGCTTGGGCTGCGCTGTGTTTGGCACCGCGTCCCGGCACCACGTAGGCATGTAAAATCCAAAATGACCACTGTTCCCCGGTATCAGGAAAATATATGACAATAAACTTGTCAAAAAACTGATAAATTAATTGGTAGCTCTTAGGGAGTTAGAGGTAAGAACCACGACCACAAAACGAGATTCTTTAAAAAATTCCGACTATCAGGGCCCGACACTTTTATATGGGAACCTCCCCCCTGGGTTAAAAGTACACCCTGTGTTCTGTCAATACGTTTGGTTGCGTAACTGGACCATTGTACATTTGTTTGATTAAATTTTACTTACATGTTACATTATTATTTTATTTATTCTCCCACGCGCGCGTAATAGGCCTATAATGCATATTCATTGCTTTTAAACTGAGTCTTTTAGTCCAGCAATTGAGTTCCGCCTGGCGATGTCTGGTGAATTATACTGCCACAATAAATGATTACATAGAAACTGTAAGATCAATATAATAATGAATATAAAGAATGACGGCAAGAAAAGTAGCATTCCAATTTACTAGGGTCTTCTTCTTCACACTTTGTTGTTGAACATAAGTACGAAACTATTCACTTCCATCTGGTCTTGTTCGGCCGCCCATATCACATCTTTGGTCTGTATTAAATTCTGCCAAACGAGGACATAAGCTGACTAGAGTGCAAAACCACCCAGTCGCTATTTTTTCTACTAAATCGCTTGGATCGCACAGGCACGAAAGAACGCACGACAAGCGCTGTCCACACGCCCGCCCCTATACGATTCCACACAACTACGGCTCGCTAAGACGCAAAAAATACGACTGTTTTGCAGGTCTACTAAGCTGTTTCGCAATGTATCCGGTCTAGTCAATGATCTACTGAATAATTCAGTATAGGACCTAGCTGGCCTTTTATTTATAAATGAGGTGCATAGGCTTTTTGACAGACCTCGCTACCGAATAGTGGGCTATTACGTAAACTACCTAGTGTGGTTCTATTACGCATACCAATCACACGAAATGATCAAGTTCGTGCGTTGTACCATTCACGGGCGTTCAATTATAAACCTAATTCCAATTTCAAGTTGTTATCGGCAATAATGTATAATAGAATCATGAATTTCAACAAACAGTGCACAAGCGAGTCAGAGTTAAAACAAGCTGTTCGACCACACCCACCTAAGACTAGCCATCTATTGGCCCTAGTTCACTTGTATGCTTCTCTCTACGAACCACGCCGAGACTTTGAATTGATACGCTTACAGTTTGTGAACCGGCCTTTATCTAATATCAAGCAAAAGTGCACGCGTCTCTGGCGACCTCGAGAGAGATAACTCTGCACGCGCTTCACGTGCCTAATATCATGCGCGTTTCAATTCGCGATAGACCCAAAATTTCGCCAACCTTAATACTTTAATAGTAGCCGATGTCACGCTACAGTGCTTCTAGGTGTAAACTCAATGCCTTGTAGACACCTATTTGTAATTAATTAATATTTATTTAAAAAAATCTGATAATACCAAAAAACAACTATGCTGGGAGCGAGACGCATGATGTACTCCATTACTCGGCCATCGCTCGCGAGCGATAAATATAATTGAAACCTTCGTCATGATCTTACAGGGGGGACCACAATTACAGGGTTTCTACTCAGGTTATATTCAAGGGACGGGGAGATGCCGAACGCCTTTTATTGGACGGGGTCGAAATTAACGATTTGGGGGCCGTCTTTAGCGTTTAGAAAATATCTAGGCGGCCCAGTTTTATTTAGGCTAATGGGACGTTTCTGGGGGTCTAAAGCATTGGCCTTCATTCACACGTCTTCCGCCCCGATATACCTGAGTATCCCACCTGGGAACACAAGCTAGTTAAGACTACAGCCAGGCCGACAGTTATTGGCACAAAAAGATGCCAGGAAGAACTTAGTTAACTAGTAGCATGCTCAACCAACATATATCATTAATTTGTCAATCCCGAGGTCACCTTGTCCGAATACACGTAAGAAATATGCGCTAAAAACGCGTCAATATTTAGCCATCAATGTACGTCACGGGCCCCGGCAAACGAGCGCATTGGCAACACTGTAGCCTCACGTTTCTCTTCACGTTATCAAGTTGAACCAATACGCTAACCTTATTGACAACTTTACAAATTTAAGTGTAACTTCACTTACATTACGTAACGTATCTACATTGCCATAGCCTCACGCGTCAAGCTACACGGTAACCCTATTGCTCTTTTTTTGTAACCCGATTTGCATAAACTTTTCTTATTTGTCTTTTTATTCCGTCCAGGACTTTGCTAGCTTTGCAATAAAAATTGCTTATCTATACTTCTAGTTCGCTCGATTCCAGAGAGGTTTTGACCCGAACCTCATCTTACGAGCTTGGGGGTACTGTAGTTCTACGAGTTAGGGTTACGATATTTCCAATAATAGCTCAACCTCGTTCCAGGGGGCGGGAAGATGCAGAGGACCCTGGGGAAACGGAGGTTGGATCGGTGCTAAGTTACTGCCCCCAGTATATGAAATTTAGCGGTTTTGTCTAAAAAAGCGTGGAATTTTGAATGGAGAACCGCGAGGGATAACTCAGAAACTAAAATGAAAACTTGAACGTTACTATTTACATAGTTACTCGCATGCCGCGATTGTTGATTTCCCCGAAACGCGACAATTATTTTAGTTGGAATAATCAGGGGAGGCAGGCAGCGCCCTTTGATCTTTGCGATTTTCCCGCAAAACCATGGATCGCACAATGTAAAGAAATCTGTCAATCATTCGAGAAAACGTACCTCTACGGGAGTTTGCTGTGGAATTTTCATCCATGGTGTCCCACAATGACTAATGACAAAGTTCAGTTAAACAGCGACCCCGAATCGTTCCCATAGATGTTTGGACGTGGAAATCGCCAAAATATTTCTGCAACGAACACAAACGCACGTCATGTCAGGCCATCGTCCGCCATTTTGTATTTTAAACAAACCAGTACTTAGTCTCGCTCGCGCCCAAATTTCTAAAATGTGCAATCATGTATACCTAAGGTCCCAGAAGCCTCGCTGCTAGCCCACCCTGGAATAAATAAATGATCATACTCAGTTATGAAGACTTAATTTTATATTCTTGTAAGCTAATTACCGTAACTCCTCAAATTTACCCCCGACCTTGAATTAATATATCGCTCCCAGATGGGGCTAAATGCAGTAGAGGATATACGGTATTCATCATAAGAGCTATAAATGATGACTCCCCACTGTTTTTCAGTATGCGAATCAAAATTCAAATATTGGAGAAAATATATTCTGTCAAATGAAATTATTTCTCGCGGTAGCATAATGCGAACAAAATTCATCAGAGAAAATGGCCATGGCAACCGAATGTCTGCTAGATACAGTTTCATGCCAGAAATAGAGGAGATCTGAGTACTCGCCATTATACACCTATCATCAACTTGTCCCAGGGTCGGTATAGAACCAAACTAGCCGGATTGTAATGGCCAATTTAGACAGTACGATTGATCGCATGCGACTTTGCTAGCCGCGCGCTAGCACGCGCGTACATGTAAAAATCGTTATACAACTTTCAT